>CM035167.1:32944602-32957102 GCA_020205615.1 Panax quinquefolius
CCTCATATATAAATCTCGAACTTGTTTTCTATTCTTGATTAGTAGAACAAGTTCTTAATTATTCGATATTCATTGGTTACTCATATGTTATTGCTATTGTCATCATTATATTAGTGAACAATTGTTTGCTCACTCTTGCATTTAACTGCTATGACTAAAGTTGAGAAAGTTAACGGTAGTCTTCTAGCAAAGGCAAGGGAAAGATGTCCAAATAATGAAGATCTTTAATTTTATTTAAGAGAAATTTATGTTATGAGACTTATATTATTATATGATGTATTCCGCAGACTTATGTAATTATTTAAGGTTAGATTGAGATTTGTTTAAAGTTGATGTAACCTTAAATGGGAAGGATTATTGTTTAAGTTATGTCTTTATCCTTGATTATGGGTAGATAGATGTTATTGTTTTGGATAGTGAGCACCAAATAATGTGGGAATGGAGTACCCCGATTTGGGGTGTGACAATGAAGCTAGAATGGTTTAGATTTACTCAAATCTAGTTCTTTTTCTAGCTTTTGTACATATTCTTTTTCATGTGAGCCTAGGAATCATGTGATCATAGATTCGATTTACGAATCTAGATTCGGTTCCCGTGATGGATATTTTTGCATTGCGGACTAGCTTGTAAATTATCTATGGTGTGCGAATATCCTTAGATGGCTCTCATGCCCACAAGGAGTTCTACACTGCTATGTATTTTATTTTCTCGAAGATATATGCCTCGCATCTCGAAAATAAAAGTAATCAAGCCAAACACATAATAAAATAGAAGTATCAAAGGCCTCAATTACTATTAAGCATAAGGTTTTGAAAAACACATTTTCCAAAACTTCATAGCTATATCGTGTTAAAATTGAACTTTTATACAAAAGTCAAACCCTTTGTATATAAATTTCAATGGTCTAACCTTTGCTTCCCGAATAATTCCACATAGACCTAACATTACGCTTTTACACATTCGAATAAAGTTTAATGAAAGTGCTTAGGTAACGAGTTATCACGGAAGTATCGAGGGGTGCCCTAACACCTTCCCTCTAAACAATCAAGCCGGGGCCCGTAACAAATTTACAGGTTTCATTGATTAATAGTGTCCAATCACTAGGTCTTTGTCTTGAGCCTTTTTTCGGTTGAGTTAGTGCGACCGTTAATACCAGTTAAGCATTTCTGTGATCGAATAAATAGAAAGCGTATCGTATTTGGAACAAATCTCACCTAAAATGAGAACACCAAAGACAAGGCGAAAGGACAAATAAAAATCTGGTCCGACAATGTATTTATATTATGCGGCTTGGAGTTTACTTTGTGGCCTTTTACGCTTATATATATATATATATATATATATATATATATATATATATATATACTGCTTTATATATAAATTTCTTTGCTTTTATATATACTCTTTGCTTTAATTGCTTTACATAATGTAGATATTTAATTTTCAGGCGTATGGATTTGAATTTTATTAATGCAGGTATGTCAACTTTGATGGGATTGAAAAGTGATGACCCCAAACTAAAGCATTGAATATGAAACTTAGATTTATTTAAATCTAGTTTTTATTTTTTGTTTTGTTTTTATTAATCTATTATGTGAGCCTAGGAATCCCTTGAGATCGAAAATTATTTCATGAATGCAATTGATTCCCCGATGGACATTTCTCAATGCAGCTAACTTGTAAATTATCTCACGATGTATGCGGATATCTTTTAGATGGCTATACATGCCTATAAGTAAGTTGACACTGTTGCTATATCTTATTTTCTCGATGCTTCGCATCTCGAAAATAAAAGCAATCAATCAGAATATATAATAAAATGGAAGTATCAATGGCCTCGATTACTATTGAGCGTAAGGGTTTAAAACTTGTTTTTTCAAAACATCATTTCTTTATATCTTGAACAAACTAAATTTTTATATCTGAGTGAAACCCTTTGTATATAGGTGCAAGCGAGGCATATCACTACTTCCGGAGATAATTGCACATAGGCTCAATAAACACACACACACATACAGATAAATAAGTTAATTAAAAAGTTACGGTAACCGTGTTTTCATAAAAAGTTGGGGGTGCCAAACATCTTCCCCAGCTTAATCGAAGCCCCCGAACCCGGCGAATCTCGGTTTCCAAGGTCGAGTTATCGGTGTCAACCATTGGGCCTTTTAGTGTCTCCACACCAATGATCATTAGATCGATCATTCTTATCCAATGAATAAGCAATGTAATAACATCGATCTGCTCAGGATTCGCTAATCCCTATTTAGTAATCCATCGATTGTGAACATTTTTTTCTATTTTTAAGCTATCTAAGAATTTTGATCTCATTAGCATGATCTCGTCATGATACTAAAAAATATGCTTAAAATTATGGGTTTATCACATTATTAAAAATAACAAAATGTAGATAATTAAATGTCTTTAGGTAAATAAATAATTTTATTAATAAATGAACAAGATTGTTTACAAAGTATATGCTTTATCATCATACATGTATTGACTTGTATGCATACTACTTTCAAATATTAGATCATGATTCTTGATTTTTATTATTTAATATGCAAATTGTTATACTTGTTGAGCATGTAAATGCTTTCGTCTTTTGAATTAAATGTTTAAATTAAAGCGAAGCGTGTAGAAAAGTTAAAGTAAGAATAAGGGCAAATAAAAGATGAGCGAATATAAGATATAGATCTTATAAAAATATATATGTTTATTGTAATAATTAATTAAGATGTTAATTATCATGTTATAAAGATTTAAACATCTTAGAAATTGAGTATGTGATAATATGTCTATAATAGATAGTGTGACGCCCCCAAAATTAGGTATACATCACCCATTCTGAGTCGCCAGATACATGGTACACAATTCAAATACAACTTCATTTATACAACTGTTGAGCTGTCATATAGAATACGACCATAGTTAACTATGAGTTTTAATACAAATGTATGTAACTCTCATGGTACCTCGACCACAACCTTTCAATGATACTTTACATAAAAGTATAGTCAAAAACTGCATTTTAGAAATTAAAATCTTTTGGAAGTGCTCAAGAAACCTTCGTACATGGGAGGCCGTGCATCTAGGTTATGATAGATATCATATGTCGTAATTATCCTTGGTTGACCCAAGTAGACCCAAAAAAAAAGAAGATTAGATTATCATCATCTTCTTTCCAATGGTGAGTCTTCCTTGACATATAAATATCTTTATTGTCTCCAAGTGAAAATTATATTTCAAATAAACCCAAGATCATATAGGTAGTGCTCGTAGATATATTGACAAGTGGATGTGCAATAACCATGTCTTATGAGAACACGAGGTTGTATGTCATTTAGACATCTTGTATGATAGTGGCAAAACACCCTTCGAAGTTGGGTTAACCTCACCCTATTTGATTCACCAAATATAACTACTAAATGATGTATAGATATCTGACACTTTTTCTATACTATTTGGGGAGAACCTCCACAATTTCTAGAGACCATTGTTCTATTCCTGTTATCCTCTATTCGACCGTGACACTCTTCAGCAACACTCTTTATTACACGAAAGGAATTGTGAAGCGAGCGAGGGTGAGCACAACTAACCCAGTGATAAAGAATATCATGACTAAAGATAATTAAATTATCAATATCTTTTCATCGATAATAAATCGAGATTTAGAACATATGGTAGATGATAAAACTTTTCAATCATAATTGCAGCGGAACGAGCAATCCATTAGAAGAGTCAAATAGACCATAAGGTCTATTATCTTCTCTATGTTAAAAGTCCACCAATAATGTTTTATCCATGTAAAATAAATCAATAGTTCTTTTCCACAATCATATATGAATAACTCATAATCATAATTGTGGTTCTAAATTCCTCTTATGACCTGGGACGAAGATAATTTTCATCACCTATCTTCACCTGAAACATCAAAAATCATGGTTATACCAAATTAGAATTCACCGCTTTCATAATCATATAATAAATTCATCTTTACTTTACGGCGAAGATATTCATTAACAATTCATCTTTGCACTACGTACCAAAAGACATACAATCATATTTTAGAAGAGTCAAGTATTGATATCTACTATCTTCTCACAATTAAAAGTATTAATAAATATTTTATCGCCGAGACTCAACTTAATAAATAATCCACATCATCGAATCATCCACCTGCTACGGGCGAGGATATTCTTTAGTATCACATCCATGAATTATCCATGCACTACGGACAAAGATAATCGTGTTTTTATCAGCGATCATGATCATGCTATAAAATAATTCATTCTTTGCACCCTTGCCGAAGAAGAATCCATAGCCATAATCATACCAAAAATCACTCATCAATACTCTGCAACGGATGAGGGACTTTTCATTAATATCACAACCACAAATTATCCATGACTACGGGCCAAAGATAATCGTGTTTTTTAACGATTGATCATGCTATAAAACAATTCATCTTTGCACCCTCGGCCGAAGAGAATCTATAGCCATAATCATAATTCCAAACCTGTCCATCAATGCACCTGGGGACAATGAGGACTTTTTCCACATCATTTGTAACATTACGATGGCATGATTATCATAAGAATAATCCTCAGTCGTAATCATACAAGTCCATCTACTGCACTAGGCCAAAGAATGACTTTCAACATAATATAAGCATGAGGATGATTACAATGATATAAGAATCAATCAAATGAGATAAAGGATAAATATTAAACATTTATAATACAATTTATCCAAATCAATAATAACCAAATGTTATCAATCACTTAATAATCTCATAATCTAATATCATTAATATTATAACAATATTTTAATCATTTCTTAAACTTATAAATAATTTATTTTAATTGTTTACACTTTATCAAATAATGCATTTAATCATTCAAAAATGCCATACTCATAAGATTTCATCATCAATGATCAAATTCCTCATCAAAAATCTGCATATACCCTATATAGGATTCTTAAGCCATAAAATCCTATTTTCCAATTTTATTACTTCACATAACATATTTAATTCATTTACTCATAACTAGTTCATTTTCATGAAAAATACCAAATCAGTCCCAAAAATATTTCTTTTCTTTTTCTCTAGATTTAGCGAATATAGTCTCATCTTGAACATATATTTTCTCAAAATTTTAAAATTCATTTACTATTTTTCATATGGCTAAAACTAGAATATTTAGACATTTATCATAAATTGTACTTTTGTCCAAAAATTCCAAAATTTACAGGGTATAATCTTGTTATATACATGTACTCCCAATAAAAATTTCACCAATTTTGGAGTTAACCACAAGAGGTTATAAGGTTTACTTTTAAAATAGTCTTTTCCCAAAAATTCATAACTCTTAATCTATACATCCAAAAATCGCCATTTTTGGACACAATCTAGAAAAACTCATCAAATTATCATTTCAAATTTTTCCGAATTTTTTGTGGTCAAAAAATTACAAAAATTCCCTAGCAGAAACCCCTTTTAATGAAAATACTATTCGTATAGATACGAAGGATCATTTACCATGCATGCAAATGTAATCCATATAGACGATGTTATTTCAATGAAATAATAAAAGAATGGAAACTCAGGTCATGCGTAAGCGCACACAGATATTCAACAAAATAATAAATAATGAAATAACAGAAGAATTCACGGAGCGTCGCGATAGACCGCACAATGTGAGTTATTCCAACGAGAATAATAAATAATGGGAACCAGGTTCGACGTGTAAAGCGCATGAACGAGATATTCCAACGAGAATAATAAAAAATGGAATAGGTCCAGTCCCATGTAAAATGCAGTAGACGAGGATGTTCCAACGAATAATAAATAATAATTAATAACGGAAGAATTTCACCAAGTATAGAATTATCCAGCGTATACGAGAGTTATTCCAATGTAATAATAAATGAATAAAATATCAAAAGAATTTCACGAATAAGAAAAATAAATACCCCTAACGAGTAAAACAAATAATATCCTTACCGTAAAGAAGAGTATTCGAATATAAGAGTATAGAAAAAACTCGAATACTTTTCTACGCTCAAGCTTCTACATAATTTCTCTCTAGAGTTTCGATCTGAATTAATTAGAAATAATGAATGAATGAGCTTCTATTTATAGAAAAATGGATTTTATATTAACTAACTCATAAGCGGTCAGTTGATTTACTTTTTAATCGAAAGTCCATATTTAAAGCAAAATCTTTTAAATAAAATATAATATATTCTATTTATAATCTAATAAAAGCGAATAACTTTATAAAAGATTTTTACTATACTATGAACATATATACAGGCACTATAACTAATAATAAAATAATATATTCTAATTATTGTCTAATAAAATAGATAACAATATAAAAAGTATTCTATTTTTATATAAAAAGATTTTACTATTAGCCTAATAAAATAATATATTAGCGAATAACTTTATAAAAAGTATTACATTTTATATAAAAAATTTCTGTTTTATTACATTAATAATACCAATAAAAATAAAAAAGCTGAGTGACTTATCACATAAAACATCAATAATCAATACTGGTAAATCTTACTATGCAACCACGCGTATTATTATTTTTTATACAACTTAGTGTGTTTCAACAGTTAATGGAAAAACTTCCAGTCGTTATTTTCATAAAAATATTTTGTCATTTTCTCAATTCATAATAATTTCATTGTGGGTCCACAAATGATTGCACCATCATTATGGATATTCCCATTAAAAAGGAATATTCCCCTATTACAAATCTAATATTTTATATCAACTTATTTACTTTGCAAAAATTTTTTTTCACATATTACCCTTAACTTTAAACTTTATCAATTTAACTATTTACCAAAATAGAAAAATTGAATACTTTTATTCATAAAATTGAGGTCTCACAATCACCCTCCTTATAAAATTTAGCCCTCAAAATTTACGTGACGTATTCGATATTCAAGAGATGAGAATACCTTGCTTTCTTTTAGATTGTACCTTCCTGCTATATCCTCATATCATGATTTTTCCATTGCTCATCTCAGATTTCGATATCATTCTAGAATATATCTTCAAAATAAAGGTTAATTGACATATCACAATTTGTCAACTTATCAAGTAAACAATTTCACTTTAGGTAAGTCACACACTAGCAAGTATATAACTGCCTCTCCCCTCCCGTTCTGAGACTCTTATCTCCAACAAATGACCATATCCCTAAGCTCGATTCCAAATGCGACGCCCCAAAATTAGGTTATACATCACCCATTACGAGTCAGCGGATCATGGTACAAAATTCAAATACAACTTCATTTATACAATCGTTGAAATGTCAGTATAGAATACGACCACGCTTAACTATGAGTTTTAATACAAATGTATGTAACTCTCATGGTACCTCGACCACAACCTTACAATGATACTTACATAAAAGTATAGTCAAAACTATTTTAGAAATTAAAATCTTTGGGAAGTGCTCAAGGAAACCTTCGTACATGGGAGGCCATGCGTCAGGTTATGATAGATATCATATGTCCACAATTATCCTTGGTTGACCCAAAGTCCCCAAGGAAAAACAAGAAGATTACTATCATCTTCTTTCCAATGGTGAGTCTTCTCTTGACATATAAATATCTCCACCTGTCTCAAGTGAAAATTATATTTCAAATAAACCCCAAGATCATATAGGTAGTGCTCGTAGATATATTCGAAAGTGTGGATGTGCACAACCATGTCTTATGAGAACACAAGGTTGTATGTCATTAGACATCTTGTATGATAGTGGCAAAACACCCTTCCAAAGTTGGGTTCACCTTACACCTATATGATTCACCAAATATAATCTACTAAATGATGTATAGAATATAACACACTTTTTCTATAAAATTGTTTAGAGGAGAACCTCCAGAACCTTAGAGACCAACCGTTCTATTCCCGGTTATCCCCGCCGACCCAAATGGCAACACTCTTATTACACGAAAAGGAATTGGCAGCGTAAGGGGTGAAGCACAACTAGCCCAGTAAAGAATATCATGACTAAAGATAATTAAATTATCAATAGCTTTCATCAATAATAAATCAGAGATTTAGAACATATGGTAGATGATAAAACTTTTCAACCATAGTTGCAGCGGATGTAGCAATCCATTAGAAGAGTCAAATGAACCATAAGGTCTATTATCTTCTATGTTAAAAGTCCACCAATAATGTTTTATCCATGTAAAATAAATCAACAATTCTCGTCCCGAATCATATGAATAACTCATAATCATAATTGTGGTTCTAAATTCCTCTTCGCAACTGGGACAAAGATAATTTTCATCACCTATCTTCACACAAAACATCAAAAATCATGGTTATACCAAATCAGAATTCCTCTACCATAATCATACTAATAAATTCATCTTTGCCTACGACAAAAGATATTCATTAACAATTCATCTCTCAGCACTACATGCCAAACACATATAACAGCAGATTTTTAGAAGAGTCAAGTAGAGCATGATATCTACTATCTTCTATGAATTAAAAGTGTATAATAAATATTTTATCGCCGAGACTCAAAGCCATTTAATAAATAATCCACATCATCGAATCATCCCCGCACTATAATAAGGATATTCTTTAGTATCACGACCAATGAATTATCCATGCACTACGACCAAAGATAATCGTGTTTTTCATCAACGATCCCGATCATGCCATAAAACAATTCATCTTTGCACCCTCGGCAAGAGAATCCATAGCCATAATCATACCAAAATCAGCTCCATCAATGCACTACGCCCAATGAGGACTTTTTCATTAAGATCACAACCACAAATTATCCATACCTTACGGGCGAAGATAATCGTGTTTTTATCAACGATCCTGATCATGCTATAAAATAATTCATCTTTGCACCCTTGTCGAAGAGAATTCATAGCCATAATCATACCAAAATCGCCCATCAATGCCTGCGGGCTAATGAGGACTTTTTCATTAAGATCACAACCACAAATTATCCATGCACTACGGGCCAAAGATAATCGTGTTTTTATCAACGGTCTTGACCATGCTATAAAACAATTCATCTTTCGCACCCCTATTTGAGAAGAGAATCATAGCCATAATCATACAAAAATTGTCCATCAATGTACTTTCACGCGCCAATGAGGACTTTTTTCCACATCATTTGTAACATTACTACGTGATTATACCAATAATCCTTTATCGTAATCATACCAAGTCCATCTATGCACTACTACCAAAAGATGACGTTCAACACAATATAAACATGAGGATGATTACAATGATATAAGAATCAATCAAATGAGATAAGGATAAATATTAAACATTTATAATACAATTTATCCAAATATTCAATAATAACCAAATGTTATCAATCACTTAATAATCTCATAATCTAATATCATTAATATTATAACAATATTTTAATCATTTCTTAAACTTATAAATAATTTATTTTAATTGTTTACACTTTATCAAATAATGCATTTAATCATTCAAAATGCCATACTCATAAGATTTCATCATCAATGATCAAATTCCTCATCAAAAATCAGATATACCACTATATAGGATTCTTAAGCTATAAAATCTATTTTCTAATTTTATTACTTCACATAACATATTTAATTCATTTACTCATAACTAGTTCAGTTTTCATGAAAAATACCAAATCGGTCCCAAAAATATTTCTTTTCTCGGATTTTGCGTAATATAGTCTCATCTTGAACATATATTTTTCTCAAAAGTTTTAAAATTCATTTACTATTTTCATATGGCTAAAATTGCATTAATATTTAGACATTTATCATAAATTGTACTTTTGTCCAAAAATTCCAAATTTTACTCAAGATACTTTCATGTTATATACATGTACTCCCAATAAAAATTTCACCAATTTTGGAGTTAACCACAAGGAGTTATAAGGGTTTACTTTTAAAATAGTCTTTTCCCATAAAATCCATAACTCTTAATCTATAAATCCAAAATCACCATTTTGGACACAATCTAGAAAATTCATCAAATTATCATTTCATATTTTCCGAATTTTTTGAGGTCGTAAAATTACAAAAGCGCCTCAGCGTAAACCCTTTTTAATGAAAATACTATTTGTATGAATACGAAGTATCTTTTACAATGCATGCGGTAATCCACATAGACATGTTATTTCAAACGTAATAATAGAATGGAACCAGTTCATGCGTAACGCATAGATAGGATATTCTAACAATGTAATAATAAATAATGAAATAATAGAAGAATTCACCAAAGTATGCGAGTAAATTTAGCAGCAGTGAGTTATTCCAAATGAATAATAAATAACGAAACCGGTCCCATGAAAGCACGTATAGATAGATATTCAACAGAATAATAAAGAATGGAACCGTGTCCCGTAAAAACGCGCCAGACAGGATGTTCCAACAAAATAATAAATAATTGAATAACAGTAAGAATTTCACCAAGTCTAGGGGTATCCTCAAGACTATACAAGTTATTCAGCGAATAATAAAGAATGGAATAACAAAAGAATTTCACCAATAAGAAAGAAGAAATACCCCTAACGAGCTAGTACAACAAATAATATCCCTTCGTGAAAAGAAATAAATATAAGAGTAAGGAAGGAGCATAATACTTTTCTATAGCTTCTCTATAATTTCTCTCTCTAGAGTTTCAAAGGTCATAAGAAATAATGAATGAATGAGCTTCTATTTATAGAAAACGGATCGGTACGATAATAACTAACTCATGAACGGTCCGATTGATTTACTTTAATCCGACTGGCCATTATTTAAAACAAAATCTTTTAAATAAAATATAATATATTCTATTTATAATCTAATAAAAGCGAATAACTTTATAAAATATTTTACTATGCAAACACTATGCAGCACTTATGCAAAACACTATATACATAATAAAATATAATATATTCTAATTAATGTCTAATATAACGAGTATAACTTTATAAAAGTATTCTATTTTATATAAAAAGATTTTACTATTAGCTTTAATAAAACGAATAACTTTATAAAAGTATTACGTTTTATATAAAAAGCTTTTCCGTTTTATTACATTAATAATACCAATAAAACAAAACCGAGTGACTTATCACATAAGCATCAATAATCAATACCGTATGCTACTCTTATGCAACCACGCCAGACATCGTACTTTTAACACCGTGTTTCAATCAAGCTAACGATAAAACTTCCGCCGTTATTTTCATAAAAATATTTTGTCGCTTTCTCAATCCGACAATAATTCAGTTGTGGGTTCATAAATGATTGTAATGGTCATCCGTATGGATATTCCCGACGTAGCGCAATCACATGTACTAATATTTTATATCAACTTGCTTACTTTGAAAAAAAAAATCACATATTACCCTTAACTTTAAACTTTTATCAATTTAACTATTTACCAAAATAGAAAAATTGAATACTTTTATTTCATAAAATTGAGGTCTCACAAATAGTAATTACATTCATATTAACATGGTAATGTATATGTATGGATGTGAATGTTTAATAATTTTGTGAAGCACCATATCCGTTGTTTAAAGGTACTTTAAACGATTTAGTAATATGTACAATAATAAATAATAATAATAATAATAATAATAATAATAACAACAACACTAATAATAATAAAAAACAACAATAATAAATAATAACAATAATAACTAATAATAATAAATAATAGTAATAATAATTACAACAATAATAATAATCATAATAAATAATAATAATAATAATAATAATAATAATAATAATAATAATATTAAATAATAATAGTAATAATAACAACAACAAACAATAATAATAAATAATAAATAATAATAATAATAATAATAATAACAATAACAATAACAATAATAATAAAATAATAATAAATAATAATAATAATGATGATGATGATGATGATAATAATAATAATAATAATAATAATAATAATAATAATAATAATAATAATAATTCATTGAAAACCAATAGTTATCCCAATATTAGTTGATTGAAACTAAAATTTCATTAATAATTATAGATTGTTTGTCTTTTTATATTTTGTTCTGAAAATGAATTGATTTGGTATATAATTTATTCTTTGGGTAAAATAATAATGAAGCTTAAAGTGCTCACCGGTGGTCTAGTGTTTAAAACTTCAATTTTAAGGTTTTGGTTTCAAATCTAGGAACAACATATTTTTGGAAACAATTTTGGTAAAATACATCAATGGGGTGCCACGTAGGCAATTCATCACACATGTGGTAATTCTTGGGTTTAATATCAAATTTTTATGATAAAGGAACTTATTTTACGTTGATTCAAAAAAGATATTCAATATATACCCAAAAACTCATAAAATTTAGTGCGACATTTGCATTTCTGCTACCCTACCTATCACTTACCCCATTAGCTCCCCCAATTTTGTCCTCTCTGTGCTCTCTGTAGACACTTGAAATTTTCTCATCTTCATTTACTAAAATTGCGGG